>CM050400.1:25592793-25622364 GCA_027562975.1 Rhynchospora breviuscula
AAACTCGAATTCCGGTTTTTTATCGAAAATTGGGACATTTTTCGGTCGAACGTGCGCCCGAAACTCGAATTCCGGACTTTCACGAAATTTCGTCAAACTTATCGGAAGAATGTGTGCCGGAAACTCAAATTCATGATTTTCTCGAAATTTGGGCCATTTTTTCGGCTGAACGTGGGTCCGAAACCCGTATTCAGGATTTTGTTCGAAAATTGGGCCATTTTTCGGCCGAAAGTGGGCTCGATAGTCCAATTCCTAGTTCGTTAAAAATTCGGCAATTTTTCGGCCGCACGTGCGTCCGTAACTCGAATTCCGAATTTTTTCGAAAACTCGGCAATTTTCCGATCGAACGTGGGCCCGAAACTCGAATTCCGGACTTTCTCGAAATTTCGTCAACTTATAGGGCGAACCTGTGCCGGAAACACGAATTCAGGATTTTTTCGAAATTTGAGCCATTTTTCGGACGAACGTTGGTCCGAAACCCGAATTCCGGATTTTTCGAAAATTCAGTCATTTTTCGGGCCAACGCATGCCCGAAACTCGAATTCCAGATTTTTTTGCGAAGTTTCGTCCATTTATCGGACGAACGTGCGCCCGAAACTCGAATTCCGGAATTTTTCGATAATTTGGTTATATTTCAGCCGAACGAGGGACCAAAACTCGAATTCCAAATTTTTGTTTTAAAATTTCGTCTTTTTTTGGGCCAAACGGGTACCCGAAATTCGAATTCTGGATTTTTTCGGAAATTCGGCAATTTTTCGGCCGAATGTTGGGCCGAAACTCGAATTCCGAATTTTTTCAAAAATTCGGCCGAACGTGGGCCCAGAACTCGAATTCCGAATTTATGTTTCAAAATTTCGTCTTTTTTTGGGCCAAACGGGTACCCGAAATTCGAATTATGGATTTTTTCGGAAATTCGGCCTTTTTTCGGCCGAACGTTGGGAGGAAACTAGAATTTTAGATTTTTTCGAAATTTTGGCCATTTTCCGAGCGAACGTGGGCATGGAACTCAAATTTCGGATTTTGTCGAAATTTCGGCAACTCATCGGCCGAACGTGTGCCCGAAACGCGAAATCCGGATTTTTTTCGAAAATTCGGCCATTTTTTCGGCCATACGTGCGCCCGAAATTCGAATTCCGGATTGTTTTTGCAAATTTTGTTTATTTTTAGCCGTTCGTGGGCCCGGAACTCGAATTCCGGATTTTTTTGAAATTTAGTTTATTTTTATGCCGAACGCATGCCCCGAAACTCAAATTCCGGATTTTTCGAAAATTTAGCCATTTTTCGGCCGAACGTGGGTCCGAAACTCGAATTCTTGATTTTTTGAAAAATTTGGCCGAACATAGGCCCGAAACCCGAATTCAGGATTTTTTTCGAAAATTGGGGCCATTTTTCGGCCGAAAGTTGGCCCAATACTCGAATTCCTGGTTCGTTAAAAATTCGGCAATTTTTCGGCCGAACGTGCGTCCGTAACTCGAATTCCGAATTTTTTCGAAAACACGGCAATTTTCCGGACGAACGTGGGCCCGAAACTCGAATTCCGGACTTTCTCGAAATTTCGTCAACTTATCTGGCGAACGTGTGCCCGAAACTCGAATTCTGGATTTTTTCGAATATTAGGCCATTTTTCGGCCGAACGTGGGCGCAAAACTCGAATTCCGAATTTTTTTTTCAAAATTTAGTCTTTTTTTGGGCCAAACGGGTACCCGAAATTTGAATTCTGGATTTTATAGGAAATTCGGCCATTTTTCGGTCGAACGTGGGACCGAAACTCGAATTCCGGATTTTTTCGAAAATTTGGCCATTTTTCGAGCGAACGTAGGCATGAAACACGAATTTCGGATTTTTACGAAATTTCGGCAACTTATCGGCCCAACATGTGCCGGAAACGCGAATTCCGGATTTTTCCGAATATTCAGCCTTTTTCGGACAAAAGTGTCCCGGATACTCGAATTTCGGGTTTGTCGAAAATTCGACCATTTTCCGGCCAAACGTGCGCCCCGAAATTCGAATTCCGGATGGGTTTTCCAAATTCGGCCGAACAAAGGCCCGAAACCCAAATTCAGGATTCTTTTCGAAAATTTGGCCATTTTTTGACTGAACATGGGCCCGAAACTCGAATTCCGGGTTTTTTTTTCGAAAATTGGGCCATTTTTCGGCCGAAAGTGGGGCCCGATACTCGAATTTCGAATTTTTGTTTCAAAATTTAGTCTTTTTTTGGGCCAAACGGGGTATCCGAAATTCGAATTTTGGATTTTTTCGGAAATTCGGCCATTTTTCGGCCGAACGTTGGGGCGAAACTCAAATCCGGATTTTTTCGAAAATTGGCCATTTTTCGAGCGAACGTGGGCTCGAAACTTTTCGGCTGAAAGTGTGCCCTGAAACTGGAATTCCGGATTTTTCCTAATATTCGGCCGAACATGGGCCCAAAACTCGAATTTCGAATTTTTCTATCAAAATTTCGTCTTTTTTTGGGCCAAACGGTTCCCTGAAATTCGAATTCCAGATTTTTTCGAAAATTTAGCCATTTTTCACGTATGTCCGAAACTCGAATTCCGGATTTCTTCGAAAATTCGGCCATCTTTCCGTCGAACGTGGACCCGGAACTCGAATTCTGAATTTTTTGGAAAATTCGGCCATTTATCGGTCGAACGTGGGCCCGAAACTCGAATTCTGCATTTTTTGAAGATTCAGCCGAACATACGCCCGAAACCCGAATTTAGGATTTCTTTCGAAAATTAGGCCATTTATCGGTCGAACGTGGGCCCGAAACTCGAATTCCGGACTTTGTCGAAATTTCGTCAACTTATCGAGCGAATGTGTGCCAGAAACTCGAATTCATGATTTTCTCGAAATTTGGTCCATTTTTCGGCCGAACAAGGGTCCGAAACCCGAATTCCGGATTTTTCAAATATTCGGTCATTTTTCGGCCCAAGGCGTGCCCGAAACTCGAATTTAAGATTTTTTACGAAGTTTCGTCCATTTATCGGGCGAACGTGTGCCCGAAACTCGAATTTCGGAATTTTTGGAAAATTTGGTCATTTTTGACCGAACGTGGGCCTGAAACTCGAATGCTGGTTTTTTTTCGAAAATTGGGATATTTTTCGGTCGAACGTGGGCCCGAAACTCGAATTCCGGACTTGTCGAAATTTCGTCAACTTATCGAGCGAATGTGTGCCAGAAACTCGAATTCATGATTTTCTCGAAATTTGGGCCATTTTTTCGGCCGAACAAGGGTCCGAAACCCGAATTCCGGATTTTTCAAAAATTCGGTCATTTTTCGGCCCAACGCGTGCCCGAAACTCGAATTTAAGATTTTTTACGAAGTTTCGTCCATTTATCGGGCGAACGTGTGCCCGAAACTCGAATTTCGGAATTTTTGGAAAATTTGGTCATTTTTGACCGAACGTGTGGCCTGAAACTCGAATGCTGGTTTTTTTTCGAAAATTGGGCCATTTTTCGGCCGAAATTGGGCTCGATAGTCCAATTCCTGGTTCGTTAAAAATTCAGCAATTTTTCGGCCGCACGTGCGTCCGTAACTCGAGTTCAGAATTTTTTCGAAAACTCGGCAATTTTCCAGTCGAACGAAGGTCCGAAACTCGAATTCCTGTTTTTGTTTAAAATTTGTCGGAACATAGGCCCGAAACCTGGATTAAGGATTTTTTCGAATATGGGGCCATTTTTCGGCCGAAATTGGGCCCGATACTCGAATTCCTGGTTCGTTAAAAATTCGGCAATTTTTCGGTCGAACGTGGGCCCGAAACTCGAATTCCGGATTTTTCGAAAATTGGGTCATTTTTGACCGAACGTGGGCCCGAAACTCGAATTCCGGATTTTTCGAAAATTGGGCCATTTTTCGGCCGAAAGTGGGCTCGATAGTCCAATTCCTAGTTCGTTAAAAATTCGGCAATTTTTAGGCCGCACGTGCGTCCGTAACTCGAATTCGGAATTTTTTTGAAAACTCGGCAATTTTCCAGTCGAACGTGGACCCGAAACTCGAATTCCGGACTTTCTCGAAATTTCGTCAACTTATCGGGGCGAACGTGTGCCGGAAACTCGAATTCAGGATTTTTTTTCAAATATTGGGCCATTTTTCGGACGAATGTGGGTCCGAAACCCGAATTCCGTATTTTTCGTAAATTCGGTTATTTTTCGGGCCAACGCGTGCCCGAAACTCGAATTCTAGATTTTTTGCGATGTTTCGTCCATTTATCGGCCGAATGTGCGCCCGAAACTCGAATTCCGGAAGTTTTCGAAAATTCGGCCATTTTTCGGCCGAACGTGCGCTAGAAATTCGAATTCTGGATTTTTTTTTCCAAATTTCATCTATTCTTAGCAGTACGTGGGCCGGAACTCGAATTCCGGATTTTTTCGAAATTTCGTCCATTTTTAGGCCGAACGCATGCTCCGAAACTCAAATTCTGGATTTTTCGAAAATTTAGCCATTTTTCGGCCGAACATGGGTCCGAAAGTCGAATTCCTGATTTTTTTGAAAATTTGGCCGAATATAGGCCCGAAACCCGAATTCTGATTTTTTTTCGAAAATGGGGCCATTTTGAGGCCGAAAGTGGGCCCGATACTCGAATTCATGGTTCGTTAAAAATTCGGCCGAACGTGCGTCCGAAACTCGAATTCCGAATTTTTTCGAAAACTCGGCAATTTTTCGGCCGAACGTGTGCCCGAAACACGAATTCCGGAATTTTTGGAACATTTGGTTATTTTTCGGCCGAACGTGTGCCCAAAACTCGAATTCCGAATTTTTGTTTCAAAATTTCGTCTTTTTTGGGGCCAAACGGGTTCCCGAAATTCTAATTCTGGATTTTTTCGGAAATTCGGTCTTTTTTCGGCCGAACTTTGGGCCGAAACTCGACTTCCGGATTTTTTCGAAATTTTGGCCAATTTTCGAGCGAACGTGGGCATGAAACTCGAATTTCGGATTTTGTCGAAATTTCGGCAACTTATCGGCAGAACGTGTGCCCGAAACGCGAATTCCGGATTTTTCAAAAATTCGGTCATTTTTCTTCCTAACGCGTGCCCGAAACTCGAATTCCAGATTTTTTGCGAAGTTTCGTCCATTTATCGGGCGAACGTGAACCCGAAACTCGAATTCCGGAATTTTTGGAACATTTGGTTATTTTTCGGCCAAACGTGTGCCCCCAAACTGGAATTCCGTATTTTTTCGAATATTCGGCAATTTTTCGGCCGAACGTGGGCCCAAAACTCGAATTCCGAATTTTTGTTTCAAAATTTTGTCTTTTTTTGGGCCAAACGGGTTCCCGAAATTCGAATTCTGGATTTTTTCAGAATTTTGGTCTTTTTTCAGCCGAACGTTGGGCCGAAACTCGAATTTCGGATTTTATTGAAAATTCGGCCATTTTTCGGCGGAACGTGGGCCCAAAACTCGAATTCCGAATTTCTGTTTCAAAATTTCGTCTTTTTTGGGCCAAACGGGTACCCGAAATTCGAATTCTGGATTTTTTCGGAAATTCGGCCATTTTTCGGCCGAACGTTGGGGCGAAACTCGAATTCCGGTTGTTTTTGAAAATTAGGCCATTTTTTCGAGCGAACGTGGGCCCGAAACTCGAATTTCGGTTTTTTTCAAAAATTGGGCCATTTTTTCGGCCGAAAGTGGGTTCGATACTCCAATTCCTGGTTCGTTAAAAATTCGGCAATTTTTCGGCCGAACGTGCGTCCGTAACTCGAATTTCGAATTTTTCTTTGAAATTTCGTCTTTTTTTTGGCCCAACGGGTACCTGAAACTCGAATTCCGGATTTCTTGAAAATTCGGCCATCTTTCCGTCGAACGTGGACCCGGAACTCGAATTCTGCATTTTTTCGAAAATTCGGCCATTTAATGGTCGAACGTGGGCCCGACACTCGAATTCTGCATTTTTTTGAAAATTCGGCCGATCATACGCCTATAACCCAAATTCAGGATTTCATTCGAAAATTGGGCCATTTTTGACCGAACGTGGGCCCGAAACTCGAATTCCGGTTTTTTTACCGAAAATTGGGACATTTTTCGGTCGAACGTGCGCCCGAAACTCGAATTCCGGACTTTCACGAAATTTCGTCAACTTATCGGAAGAATGTGTGCCGGAAACTCAAATTCATGATTCTTCTCGAAATTTGGGCCATTTTTCGGCCGAACGTGGGTCCGAAACCCGAATTTCGAATTTTTCAAAAATTCGGTCATTTCTCGGCCTAACGCGTGCCCGAAACTCGAATTCCAGATTTTTTGCGAAGTATCGTCCATTTATCGGGAGAACGTGTGCCCGAAAATCGAATTCCGGATTTTTTCGAAAATTTGGTCATTTTTGACCGAACATAGGCCCGAAACCCGAATTCAGGATTTTGTTCGAAAATTGGGCCATTTTTCGGCCGAAAGTGGGCTCGATAGTCCAATTCCTAGTTTGTTAAAAATTCGGCAATTTTTCGGCCGCACGTGCGTTCGTATCTCGAATTCGAATTTTTTCGAAAACTCGGCAATTTTCCGATCGAACGTGGGCCCGAAACTCGAATTCCGGACTTTCTCGAAATTTCGTCAACTTATAGGGCGAACCTGTGCCGGAAACACGAATTCAGGATTTTTTTCGAAATTTGAGCCATTTTTTCGGACGAACGTTGGTCCGAAACCCGAATTCCGGATTTTTCGAAAATTCAGTCATTTTTCGGGCCAACGCATGCCCGAAACTCGAATTCCAGATTTTTTGCGAAGTTTCGTTCATTTATCGGGCGAACGTGCGCCCGAAACTCGAATTCCGGAATTTTTCGATAATTTGGTTATATTTCAGCCGAACGAGAGACCAAAACTCGAATTCCAAATTTTTGTTTTAAAATTTCGTCTTTTTTTGGGCCAAACGGGTACCCGAAATTCGAATTCTGGATTTTTTTCGGAAATTAGGCAATTTTTCGGCCGAATGTTGGGCCGAAACTCAAATTCCGAATTTTTTCGAAAATTCGGCCGAACGTGGGCCCAAAACTCGAATTCCGAATTTATGTTTCAAAATTTCGTCTTTTTTTGGGCCAAACGGGTACCCGAAATTCGAATTATGGATTTTTTCGGAAATTCGGCCTTTTTTCGGCCGAACGTTGGGAGGAAACTAGAATTTCAGATTTTTTCGAAATTTGGCCATTTTCCGAGCGAACGTGGGCATGAAACTCAAATTTCGGATTTTGTCGAAATTTCGGCAACTCATCGGCCGAACGTGTGCCCGAAACGCGAATTCCGGATTTTTTTCGAAAATTCGGCCATTTTTCGGCCATACGTGCGCCCGAAATTCGAATTCCGGATTGTTTTTGCAAATTTTGTTTATTTTTAGCCGTTCGTGGGCCCGGAACTCGAATTCCGGATTTTTTTGAAATTTAGTTTATTTTTATGCCGAACGCATGCCCCGAAACTCAAATTCCGGATTTTTCGAAAATTTAGCCATTTTTCGGGCCGAACGTGGGTCCGAAACTCGAATTCTTGATTTTTTTGAAAATTTGGCCGAACATAGGCCCGAAACCCGAATTCAGGATTTTTTTCGAAAATTGGGCCATTTTTAAGGCCGAAATTTGGCCCGATACTCGAATTCCTGGTTCGTTAAAAAATCGGCAATTTTTCGGCCGAACGTGCGTCCGTAACTCGAATTCCGAATTTTTTCGAAAACACGGCAATTTTCCGGACGAACGTGGGCCCGAAACTCGAATTCCGGACTTTCTCGAAATTTCGTCAACTTATCTGGCGAACGTGTGCCCGAAACTCGAATTCTGGATTTTTTCGAATATTAGGCCATTTTTCGGCCGAACGTGGGCGCAAAACTGGAATTCCGAATTTTCTTTTCAAAATTTAGTCTTTTTTTGGGCCAAACGGGTACCCGAAATTTGAATTCTGGATTTTATAGGAAATTCGGCCATTTTTTCGGTCGAACGTGGGACCGAAACTCGATTCCGGATTTTTTCGAAAATTTGGCCATTTTTCGAGCGAACGTAGGCATGAAACACGAATTTCGGATTTTTACGAAATTTTGGCAACTTATCGGCCCAACATTTGCCCGAAACGCGAATTCCGGATTTTTCCGAATATTCAGCCTTTTTCGAACAAAAGTGTCCCGGATACTCGAATTTCGGGTTTGTCGAAAATTCGACCATTTTCCGGCCAAACGTGCGCCCGAAATTCGAATTCCGGATGGGTTTTCCAAATTCGGCCGAACATAGGCCCGAAACCCGAATTCAGGATTCTTTTCGAAAACTTGGCATTTTTTGACTGAACATGGCCCGAAACTCGAATTCCGGGTTTTTTTTTTCGATAATTGGGCCATTTTTCGGCCGAAAGTGGGCCCGATACTCGAATTTCGAATTTTGTTTCAAAATTTAGTCTTTTTTTGGGCCAAACGGGGTACCCGAAATTCGAATTTTGGATTTTTTCGGAAATTCGGCCATTTTTCGGCCGAACGTTGGGGCGAAACTCAAATTCCGGATTTTTTCGAAAATTTGGCCATTTTTCGAGCGAACGTGGGCTCGAAACTTTTCGGCCGAAAGTGTGCCCTGAAACTGGAATTCCGGATTTTTCCTAATATTCGGCCGAACATGGGCCCAAAACTCGAATTTCGAATTTATCTATCAAAATTTCGTCTTTTTTTTGGGCCCAACGGGTACCTGAAATTCGAATTCTAGATTTTTTCGAAAATTTAGCCATTTTTCACGTATGTCTGAAACTCGAATTCCGGATTTTTTCGAAAATTCGGCCATCTTTCCGTCGAACGTGGACCCGGAACTCGAATTCTGAAGTTTTTTCGAAAATTCGGCCATTTATCGGTCGAACGTGGGCCCGAAACTCGAATTCTGCATTTTTTGAAAATTCAGCCGAACATACGCCCGAAACCCGAATTCAGGATTTCTTTCGAAAATTGGGCCATTTTTGACCGAACGTGGGCCCGAAACTCAAATTCTTGTTTTTTTTTCGAAAATTGGGATATTTTTCGGTCGAACGTGGGCCCGAAACTCGAATTTCGGACTTTGTCGAAATTTCGTCAACTTATCGAGCGAATGTTTGCCAGAAACTCGAATTCATGATTTTCTCGAAATTTGGGCCATTTTTCGACCGAACAAGGGTCCGAAACCCGAATTCCGGATTTTTGAAAAATTCGGTCATTTTTCGGCCCAACGCGTGCCCGAAACTCGAATTTAAGATTTTTTAGGAAGTTTCGTCCATTTATCGGGCGAACGTGTGCCCGAAACTCGAATTTCGGAATTTTTGGAAAATTTGGTCATTTTTGACCGAACGTGGGCCTGAAACTCGAATGCTGGTTTTTTTCGAAAATTGGGCCATTTTTCGGCCGAAAGTGGGCTCGATAGTCCAATTCCTAGTTCGTTAAAAATTCGACAATTTTTAGGGCGCACGTGCGTCCGTAACTCGAATTCCGAATTTTTTTTGAAAATTCGGCAATTTTCCAGTCGAACGTGGGCCCGAAACTCGAATTCCGGACTTTCTCGAAATTTCGTGAACTTATCGGGCGAACGTGTGCCGGAAACTCGAATTCAGGATTTTTTTTCAAATATTGGGCCATTCTTCGGACGAATGTGGGTCCGAAACCCGAATGTGCGCCCGAAACTCGAATTCCGTAATTTTTCGAAAATTCGGCCATTTTTCGACCGAACGTGCGCCAGAAATTCGAATTCTGGATTTTTTTTTCCAAATTTCATCTATTCTTAGCAGTACCTGGGCTGGAACTCGAATTCCGGATTTTTTCGAAAATTTCGTCCATTTTTAGGCCGAACGCATGCTCCGAAACTCAAATTCTGGATTTTTCGAAAATTTAGCCATTTTTCGGCCGAACGTGGGTCCGAAAGTCGAATTCCTGATTTTTTGAAAATTTGGCCGAACATAGGCCCGAAACCCGAATTCTGATTTTTTTTCGAAAATGGGGCCATTGTTCGGCCGAAAGTGGGCCCGATACTCTAATTCATGGTTCGTTAAAAATTCGGTAATTTTTCGGCCGAACGTGCGTCCGAAACTCGAATTGCGAATTTTTTCGAAAACTCGGCAATTTTCCGGTCAACTCGTGGGCCCGAAACTCGAAATCAGGACTTTCTCGAAATTTCGTCAACTTATCAGGCGAACGTGTGCCGGAAACTCGAATTTAGGATTTTTTTCGAATTTTGGGCCATTTTTCGGCCGAATGTGGGTCCGAAACCCGAATTCCGGATTTTTCGTAAATTCGGTAATTTTTCGGGCCAACGCGTGTCCGAAACTCGAATTCCCGATTTTTGCGAAGTTTCGTCCATTTATCGGGCGAAAAGTGTGCCCGAAACACGAATTCCGGAATTTTTGGAACATTTGGTTATTTTTCGGCCGAACGTGTGCCCAAAATCGAATTCCGAATTTTTGTTTCAAAATTTCGTCTTTTTTGGGGCCAAAACAGGTTCCCGAAATTCTAATTCTGGATTTTTTTCGAAAATTCGGTCTTTTTTCGAAATTTTGGCCAATTTTCGAGCGAACGTGGGCATGAAACTCGAATTTCGGAGTTTGTCGAAATTTCGGCAACTTATCGGCAGAACGTGTGCCCGAAACGCGAATTCCGGATTTTTCGAAAATTCAGCCTTTTTCGGACAAAAGTGTCCCCGATACTCGAATTCCGGGTTTGTCGAAATTTCGGCCAAACGTGCGCCCGAAATTTCGTCTATTTTTAGCCGTACGAGGGCCCGGAACTCGAATTCCGGATTTTTTCCAAATTTCGTCCATTTTTAGGCCGAACACATGCCCCGAAAGTCAAATTCCGGATTTTTCGAGAATTTAACTATTTTTCGGCGAACGTGGGTCCGAAACTCGAATTCCTGATTTTTTTGATAATTTGGCCGAACACAGGGCCGAAACCCGAATTCAGGATTTTTTTCGAAAAATTGGGCCATTTTTCGGCCTTAAGTGGGCCCGATACTCGAATTTCTGGTTCATTAAAAATTCGTCAATTTTCCGGTCGAACGTGGGTCCGAAACTCGAATTCCGGACTTTCTCGAAATTTCGTCAACTGATCGGGCGAATGTGTGCCGGAAACTCAAGTTTAGGATTTTTTCGAAATTTGGGCCATTTTTCGGCGGAACGTGGGTCCGAAACCAGAATTCCGGATTTTTCAAAAATTCGGTCATTTTTCGGCCCAACGCGTTCTCGAAACTCGAATTCCAGATTTTTTGCGAAGTTTCGTCCATTTATCGGGCGAACGTGTGCCCGAAACTCGAATTCCGGAATTTTTCGAACATTTGGTTATTTTTCGGCTGAACGTGTGCCCCGAAACTGGAATTCTGGATTTTTTCGAATATTCGGCCATTTTTCGATCGAACGTGGGGCCAAAACTAGAATTCCGAATTTTTGTTTCAAAATTTCGTCTTTTTTTGGGCCAAACGGGTACCCGAAATTCGAATTCTGTATTTTTCGGAAATTCGGCAATTTTTCGGCCGAACGTGGGCCCAAAACTCGAATTCCGAATTTTTGTTTCAAAATTTTGTCTTTTTTTGGGCCAAACGAGTTCCCGAAATTCGAATTCTGGATTGTTTCAGAAATTCGGTCTTTTTTCGGCCGAACGTTGGGCCGAAACTCGAATTTCGGATTTTTTCGAAAATTCGGCCATTTTTCGGCCGAACGTGGGCCCAAAACTCGAATTCCGAATTTCTGTTTCAAAATTCGTCTTTTTTTGGGCCAAACGGGTACCCGAAATTCGAATTCTGGATTTTTTCGGAAATTCGGCCATTATTCGGCCGAACGTTGGGGCGAAACTCGAATTCCGGTTGTTTTTGAAAATTAGGCCATTTTTCGAGCGAACGTGGGCCCGAAACTCGAATTTCGGTTTTTTTTTCAAAAATTGGGCCATTTTTCGGCCGAAAGTGGGCTCGATACTCCAATTCCTGGTTCGTTAAAAATTCGGCAATTTTTCGGCCGAACGTGCGTCCGTAACTCGAATTTCGAATTTTTTTGAAAACTCGGCAATTTTTCGGCTGAACTTGTGCCCCGAAATTGGAATTCCGGATTTTTCCGAATATTCGGCCATTTTTCGGCCGAACGTGGGCCCAAAACTCGAATTTCGAATTTTTCTTTCAAAATTTCGTCTTTTTTTTGGCCCAACGGGTACCTGAAACTCGAATTCCGGATTTCTTCGAAAATTCGGCCATATTTCCGTCGAACGTGGACCAGGACCTCGAATTCTGCATTTTTTCGAAAATTCGGCCATTTATCGGTCGAACGTGGGCCCGAAACTCGAATTCTGCATTTTTTTGAAAAGTCGGCCGATCATACGCCTAAAACCCGAATTCAGGATTTCATTCGAAAATTGGGCCATTTTTGACCGAACGTGGGGCCGAAACTCGAATTCCGGTTTTTTATCGAAAATTGGGACATTTTTCGGCCGAACGTGGGTCCGAAACCCGAATTTCGAATTTTTCAAAAATTCGGTCATTTCTCGGCCTAACTCGTGCCCGAAACTCGAATTCCAGATTTTTTGCGAAGTTTCGTCCATTTATCGGGAGAACGTGTGCCCGAAAATCGAATTCCGGATTTTTTCGAAAATTTGTTCATTTTTGACCGAACATAGGCTCGAAACCCGAATTCTGATTTTTTTTCGAAAATGGGGCCATTTTTCGGCCGAAAGTGGGCCCGATACTCGAATTCATGGTTCGTTAAAAATTCGGCAATTTTCCGGTCGAACGTGGGCCCGAAACTCGAATTCCGGACTTTCTCGTTATTTCGTCAACTTATAGGGCGAACCTGTGCCGGAAACACGAATTCAAGATTTTTTCGAAATTTGAGCCATTTTTCGGACGAACGTTGGTCCGAAACCCGAATTCCGGATTTTTCGAAAATTCAGTCATTTTTCGGGCCAACGCATGCCCGAAACTCGAATTCCAGATTTTTTGCGAAGTTTCGTTCATTTATCGGGCGAACGTGCGCCCGAAACTCGAATTCCGGAATTTTTCGATAATTTGGTTATATTTCAGCCGAACGAGGGACCAAAACTCGAATTCCAAATTTTTGTTTTAAAATTTCGTCTTTTTTTGGGCCAAACGGGTACCCGAAATTCGAATTCTGGATGTTTTCGGAAATTCGGCAATTTTTCGGCCGAATGTTGGGCCGAAATTCGAATTCCTAATTTTTTCGAAAATTCGGCCGAACGTGGGACCAAAACTCGAATTCCGAATTTATGTTTCAAAATTTCGTCTTTTTTTGGGCCAAACGGGTACCCGAAATTCGAATTATGGATTTTTTCGGAAATTCGGCCTTTTTTCGGCCGAACGTTGGGCGGAAACTAGAATTTCAGATTTTTTCGAAATTTTGGCCATTTTCCGAGCGAACGTGGGCATGAAACTCAAATTTCGGATTTTGTCGAAATTTCGGCAACTCATCGGCCGAACGTGTGCCCGAAATTCGAATTCCGGATTGTTTTTGCAAATTTTGTTTTTTTCAAAAATTCGGTCATTTCTCGGCCTAACGCGTGCCCGAAACTCGAATTCCAGATTTTTTACGAAGTTTCGTCAATTTATCGGGAGAACGTGTGCCCGAAAATCGAATTCCGGATTTTTTCGAAAATTTGTTCATTTTTGACCGAACATAGGCCCGAAACCCGAATTCAGGATTTTGTTCGAAAATTGGGCCATTTTTCGGCCGAAAGTGGGCTCGATAGTCCAATTCCTAGTTCGTTAAAAATTCGGCAATTTTTCGGCCGCACGTGCGTCCGTAACTCGAATTCCGAATTTTTTCGAAAACTCGGCAATTTTCCGATCGAACGTGGGCCCGAAACTCGAATTCGGGACTTTCTCGTTATTTCGTCAACTTATAGGGCGAACCTGTGCCGGAAACACGAATTCAGGATTTTTTCGAATATTAGGCCATTTTTCGGCCGAACGTGGGCGCAAAACTCGAATTCCGAATTTTTTTTTCAAAATTTAGTCTTTTTTTGGGCCAAACGGGTACCCGAAATTTGGATTCTGGATTTTATAGGAAATTCGGCCATTTTTCGGTCGAACGTGGGACCGAAACTCGAATTCCGGATTTTTTCGAAAATTTGGCCATTTTTCGAGTGAACGTAGGCATGAAACACGAATTTCGGATTTTTACGAAATTTCGGCAACTTATCGGCCCAACATGTGCCCGAAACGCGAATTCCGGATTTTTCCGAATATTCAGCCTTTTTCGGACAAAAGTGTCCCGGATACTCGAATTTCGGGTTTGTCGAAAATTCGACCATTTTCCGGCCAAACGTGCGCCCGAAATTCGAATTCCGGATGGGTTTTCCAAATTCGGCCGAACATAGGCCCGAAACCCAAATTCAGGATTCTTTTCGAAAATTTGGCCATTTTTTGACTGAACATGGGCCCGAAACTCGAATTCCGGGTATTTTTTCGAAAATTGGGCCATTTTTTCGGCCGAAAGTGGGCCCGATACTCGAATTTCGAATTTTTGTTTCAAAATTTAGTCTTTTTTTGGGCCAAACGGGGTACCCGAAATTCGAATTTTGGATTTTTTCGGAAATTCGGCCATTTTTCGGCCGAACGTTGGGGCGAAACTCAAATTCCGGATTTTTTCGAAAATTTGGCCATTTTTCGAGCGAACGTGGGCTCGAAACTTTTCGGCCGAAAGTGTGCCCTGAAACTGGAATTCCGGATTTTTCCTTATATTCGACCGAACATGGGCCAAAAACTCGAATTTCGAATTTTTCTATCAAAATTTCGTCTTTTTTTGGGCCCAACGGGTCCCTGAAATTCGAATTCTAGATTTTTTCGAAAACTCGGCAATTTTCCGGTCGAACGTGGGCCCGAAACTTGAAATCCGGACTATCTCGAAATTTCGTCAACTTATCGGGCGAACGTGTGCCGGAAACTCGAATTTAGGATTTTTTCGAATTTTGGGCCATTTTTCGGCCGAACGTGGGTCCGAAACCCGAATTCCGGATTTTTCAAAAATTCGGTCATTTTTCGGCCTAACGCGTGCCCGAAACTCGAATTCCCGATTTTTTGCGAAGTTTCGTCCATTTATCGGGCGAAAGTGTGCCCGAAACACGAATTCCGAAATTTTTGGAACATTTGGTTATTTTTCGGCCGAACGTGTGCCCAAAACTCGAATTCCGAATTTTCGTTTCAAAATTTCGTCTTTTTTAGGGCCAAACGGGTTCCCGAAATTCTAATTCTGGATTTTTTCGAAAATTCGGTCTTTTTTCGGCCGAAAGTTGGGCCGAAACTCGACTTCCGGATTTTTTCGAAATTTTGGCCAATTTTCGAGCGAACGTGGGCATGAAACTCGAATTTCGGATTTTGTCGAAATTTCGGCAACTTATCGGCAGAACGTGTGCCCGAAACGCGAATTCCGGATTTTTCCGAAAATTTAGCCTTTTTCGGACAAAAGTGTCCCCGATAATCGAATTCCGGGTTTGTCGAAATTTCGGCCATTTTTCGGCCGAACGTGGGTCCGAAACCAGAATTCCGGATTTTTCAAAAATTCGGTCATTTTTCGGCCCAACGCGTTCCCGAAACTCGAATTCTATATTTTTTGCGAAGTTTCGTCCATTTATCGGCCGAACGTGTGCCCGAAACTCGAATTCCGTAATTTTTCGAAAATTCGGCCATTTTTCGGCCGAACGTGCGTCCGAAATTCGAATTCTGGATTTTTCGAAAATTCGGCCATTTTTTCGGCCGAAAGTGGGCCCGATACTCGAATTTCGAATTTTTGTTTCAAAATTTAGTCTTTTTTTGGGCCAAACGGGGTACCCGAAATTCGAATTTTGGATTTTTTCGGAAATTCGGCCATTTTTCGGCCGAACGTTGGGGCGAAACTCAAATTCCGGATTTTTTTCGAAAATTTGGCCATTTTTCGAGCGAACGTGGGCTCGAAACTTTTCGGCCGAAAGTGTGCCCTGAAACTGGAATTCCGGATTTTTCCTTATATTCGACCGAACATGGGCCAAAAACTCGAATTTCGAATTTTTCTATCAAAATTTCGTCTTTTTTTGGGCCCAACGGGTCCCTGAAATTCGAATTCTAGATTTTTTTCGAAAATTTAGCCATTTTTCACGTATGTCCGAAACTCGAATTCCGGATTTCTTCGAAAATTCGGCCATCTTTCCGTCGAACGTGGAATCGGAACTCGAATTCTGAATTTTTTCGAAAATTCGGCCATTTATCGGTCGAACGTGGGCCCGAAACTCGAATTCTGCATTTTTTTAAAATTCAGTCGAACATACGCCCGAAACCCGAATTCAGGATTTCTTTCGAAAATTGGGCCATTTTTGGCCGAACGTGCGTCCGAAACTCGAATTCGGAATTTTTTCGAAAACTCGGCAATTTTCCGGTCGAACGTGGGCCCGAAACTTGAAATCCGGACTTTCTCGAAATTTCGTCAACTTATCGGGCGAACGTGTGCCGGAAACTCGAATTTAGGATTTTTTCGAATTTTGGGCCATTTTTCGGCCGAACGTGGGTCCGAAACCCGAATTCCGGATTTTTCAAAAATTCGGTCATTTTACGGCCTAACGCGTGCCCGAAACTCGAATTCCCGATTTTTTGCGAAGTTTCGTCCATTTATCGGGCGAAAGTGTGCCCGAAACACGAATTCCGAAATTTTTGGAACATTTGGTTATTTTTCGGCCGAACGTGTGCCCAAAACTCGAATTCCGAATTTTCGTTTCAAAATTTCGTCTTTTTTGGGGCCAAACGGGTTCCCGAAATTCTAATTCTGGATTTTTTCGAAAATTCGGTCTTTTTTCGGCCGAAAGTTGGGCCGAAACTCGACTTCCGGATTTTTTCGAAATTTTGGCCAATTTTCGAGCGAACGTGGGCATGAAACTCGAATTTCGGATTTTGTCGAATTTCGGCAACTTATCGGCAGAACGTGTGCCCGAAACGCGAATTCCGGATTTTTCCGAAAATTTAGCCTTTTTCGGACAAAAGTGTCCCCGATAATCGAATTCCGGGTTTGTCGAAATTTCGGCCATTTTTCGGCCGAACGTGGGTCCGAAACCAAAATTCCGGATTTTTCAAAAATTCGGTCATTTTTCGGCCCAACGCGTTCCCGAAACTCGAATTCTATATTTTTTGCGAAGTTTCGTCCATTTATCGGCCGAACGTGTGCCCGAAACACGAATTCCGTAATTTTTCGAAAATTCGGCCATTTTTCGGCCGAACGTGCGTCCGAAATTCGAATTCTGGATTTTTTCGAAAATTCGGCCATTTTTAGGCCGAACGCATGCTCCGAAACTCAAATTCTGGATTTTTCGAAAATTTAGCCATTTTTCGGCCGAACGTGGGTCCGAAACTCGAATTCCTGATTTTTTTGAAAATTTGGCCGAACATAGGCCCGAAACCCGAATTCTGATTTTTTTTTCGAAAACTCGGCAATTTTCCGGTTCGATCGTGGGCCCGAAACTCGAAATCCGGACTTTCTCGAAATTTCGTCTACTTATCGGGCGAACCTGTGCCGGAAAATCGAATTTAGGATTTTTTCGAATTTTGGGGCCATTTTTCGGCCGAACGTGGGTCCGAAACTCGAATTCCGGATTTTCAAAAATTCGGTCATTTTTCGGCCTAACGCGTGCCCGAAACTCGAATTCCAGATTTTTTGCGAAGTTTCGTCCATTTATCGGGCGAACGTGTGCCCCGAAACTGGAATTCCGTATTTTTTCGAATATTCGGCCATTTTTTCGGCCGAACGTGGGCCCAAAACTCGAATTCCGAATTTTTGTTTCAAAATTTTGTCTTTTTTTGGGCCAAACGGGTTCCCGAAATTTGAATTCTGGATTGTTGCAGAAATTCGGTCTTTTTTCGGCCGAACGTTTGGCCGAAACTCGAATTTCGGATTTTTTTCGAAAATTCGGCCATTTTTCGGCCGAACGTGGGCCCAAAACTCGAATTCCCGAATTTTTATTTCAAAATTTCGTCTTTTTTTGGGCCAAACGGGTACCCGAAATTCGAATTCTGGATTTTTTCGTAAATTCGGCCATTTTTCGGCCGAACGTTGGGGCGAAACTCGAATTCCGGTTGTTTTTGAAAATTAGGCCATTTTTCGAGCGAACGTGGGCCCGAAACTCGAATTTCGGTTTTTTTTGAAAACTCGGCAATATTTCGGCCGAACTTGTGCCCCGAAATTGGAATTCCGGATTTTTCCGAATATTCGGCCATTTTTCGGCCGAACGTGGGCCCAAAACTCGAATTTCGAATTTTTCTTTTTAAATTTCGTCTTTTTTTTGGCCCAACGGGTACCTGAAACTCGAATTCCGGATTTCTTCGAAAATTCGGCCATCTTTCCGTCGAACGTGGACCCGGAACTCGAATTCTGCATTTTTTCGAAAATTCGGCCATTTATCGGTCGAACGTGGGCCCGAAACTCGAATTCTCTGCATTTTTTTGAAAAGTCGGCCGATCATACGCCTAAAATACGAATTCAGGATTTCATTCGAAAATTGGGCCATTTTTGACCGAACGTGGGCCCGAAACTCGAATTCCGATTTTTTTATCGAAAATTGGGACATTTTTCGGCCGAACGTGGGTTCGAAACCCGAATTTCGAATTTTTCAAAAATTCGGTCATTTTTCGGCCTAACGCGTGCCCGAAACTCGAATTCCAGATTTTTTGCGAAGTTTCGTCCATTTATCGGGAGAACGTGTGCCCGAAAATCGAATTCCGGATTTTTTCGAAAATTTGTTCATTTTTGACCGAACGTAGGCCCGAAACCCGAATTCAGGATTTTGTTCGAAAATTGGGCCATTTTTCGGCCGAAAGTGGGCTCGATAGTCCAATTCCTAGTTCGTTAAAAATTCGGCAATTTTTCGGCCGCACGTGCGTCCGTAACTCGAATTCCGAATTTTTTCGAAAACTCGGCAATTTTCCGATCGAACGTGGGCCCGAAACTCGAATTCCGGACTTTCTCGTTATTTCGTCAACTTATAGGGCGAACCTGTGCCCGAAACACGAATTCAGGATTTTTTCGAAATTTGAGCCATTTTTCGGACGAACGTTGGTCCGAATCCCGAATTCCGGATTTTTCGAAAATTCAGTCATTTTTCGGGCCAACGCATGCCCGAAACTCGAATTCCAGATTTTTTGCGAAGTTTCGTTCATTTATCGGGTGAACGTGCGCCCGAAACTCGAAGTCCGGAATTTTTCGATAATTTGGTTATATTTCGGCCGAACGAGGGACCAAAACTCGAATTCCAAATTTTTGTTTTAAAATTTCGTCTTTTTTTGGGCCAAACGGGTACCCGAAATTCGAATTCTGGATTTTTTCGGAAATTCGGCAATTTTTCGGCCGAACGTTGGGCGGAAACTAGAATTTCAGATTTTTTCGAAATTTTGGCCATTTTCCGAGCGAACGTGGGCATGAAATTCAAATTTCGGATTTTGTCGAAATTTCGGCAACTCATCGGCCGAACGTGTGCCCGAAATTCGAATTCCGGATTGTTTTTGCAAATTTTGTTTATTTTTAGCCGTTCGTGGGCCCGGAACTCGAATTCCGGATTTTTTTGAAATTTAGTTTATTTTTATGCCGAACGCATGCCCCGAAACTCAAATTCCGGATTTTTCGAAAATTTAGCCATTTTTCGGCCGAACGTGGGTCCGAAACTCGAATTCTTGATTTTTTTGAAAATTTGGCCGAACATAGGCCCGAAACCCGAATTCAGGATTTTTTTTCGAAAATTGGGCCATTTTTCGGCCGAACGTTGGCCCGATACTCGAATTCCTGGTTCGTTAAAAATTCGGCAATTTTTCGGCCGAACGTGCGTCCGTAACTCGAATTCCGAATTTTTTCGAAAACACGGCAATTTTCCGGACGAACGTGGGCCCGAAACTCGAATTCCGGACTTTCTCGAAATTTCGTCAACTTATCTGGCGAACGTGTGCCCGAAACTCGAATTCTGGATTTTTTCGAATATTAGGCCATTTTTCGGCCGAACGTGGGCGCAAAACTCGAATTCCGAATTTTTTTTTCAAAATTTAGTCTTTTTTTTGGGCCAAACGGGTACCCGAAATATGAATTCTGGATTTTATAGGAAATTCGGCCATTTTTCGGTCGAACGAGGGACCGAAACTCGAATTACGGATTTTTTCGAAAATTTGGCCATTTTTCGAGCGAACGTAGGCAATGAAACACGAATTTCGGATTTTTACGAAATTTCGGCAACTTATCGGCCCAACATGTGCCCGAAACGCGAATTCCGGATTTTTCCGAATATTCAGCCTTTTTCGGACAAAAGTGTCCCGGATACTCGAATTTCGGGTTTGTCGAAAATTCGACCATTTTCCGGCCAAACGTGCGCCCGAAATTCGAATTCCGGATGGGTTTTCCAAATTCGGCCGAACATAGGCCCGAAACCCGAATTCAGGATTCTTTTCGAAAATTTGGCCATTTTTTGACTGAACATGGACCCGAAACTCGAATTCCGGGTTTTTTTTTCTAAAATTAGGCCATTTTTCGGCCGAACGTAGGCCCAAAACTCGAATTCTGAATTTTTGTTTCAAAATTTTGTCTTTTTTTTGGGCCAAACAGGTTCCCGAAATTCGAATTCTGGATTGTTTCAGAAATTCGGTCTTTTTTCGGCCGAACGTTTGGCCGAAATTCGAATTTCGGATTTTTTCGAATATCTCGGCCATTTTTCGGCCGAACGTGGGCCCGATACTCGAATTCCGAATTTCTGTTTCAAAATTCGTCTTTTTTTGGGCCAAACGGTACCCGAAATTCGAATTCTGGATTTTTTCGGAAATTCGGCCATTATTCGGTCGAATGTTGGGGCGAAACTCGAATTCCGGTTGTTTTTGAAAATTAGGCCATTTTTCGAGCGAACGTGGGCTCGAAACTCGAATTTCGGTTTTTTTTCAAAAATTGGGCCATTTTTCGGCCGAAAGTGGGCTCGATAGTCCAATTGCTGGTTCGATAAAAATTCGGCAATTTTTCGGCCGAACGTGCGTCCGTAACTCGAATTTCGAATTTTTTTGAAAACTCGGCAATTTTTCGGCCGAAAGTGTGCCCTGAAACTGGAATTCCGGATTTTTCCGAATATTCGACCGAACATGGGCCCAAAACTCGAATTTCGAATTTTTCTATCAAAATTTCGTCTTTTTTTGGGCCCAACGGGTCCCTGAAATTCGAATTCTAGATTTTTTCGAAAATTTAGCCATTTTTCACGTATGTCCGAAACTCGAATTCCGGATTTCTTCGAAAATTCGGCCATCTTTCCGTCGAACGTGGAACCGGAACTCGAATTCTGAATTTTTTCGAAAATTCGGCCATTTATCGGTCGAACGTGGGCCCGAAACTCGAATTCTGCATTTTTTGAAAATTCAGCCGAACATACGCCCGAAACCCGAATTCAGGATTTCTTTCGAAAATTGGGCCATTTTTGACCGAACGTGGGCCCGAAACTCAAATTCTTGTTTTTTTTCGAAAATTGGGATATTTTTTCGGTCGAACGTGGGCCCGAAACTCGAATTACGGACTTTGTCGAAATTTCGTCAACTTATCGAGCGAATGTGTGCCAGATACTCGAATTCATGATTTGCTCGAAATTTGGGCCATTTTTCGACCGAACAAGGGTCCGAAACCCGAATTCCGGATTTTTCAAAAATTCGGTCATTTTTCGGCCCAACGCGTGCCCGAAACTCGAATTTAAGATTTTTTACGAAGTTTCGTCCATTTATCGGGCGAACGTGTTCCCGAAACTCGAATTACGGAATTTTTGGAAAATTTGGTCATTTTTGACCGAACGTGGGCCTGAAACTCGAATGCTGGTTTTTTTTTTCGAAAATTGGGCCAGTTTTCGGCCGAAAGTGGGCTCGATAGTCCAATTCCTGGTTCGTTAAAAATTCAGCAATTTTTCGGCCGCACGTGCGTCCGTAACTCGAGTTCAGAATTTTTTCAAAAACTCGGCAATTTTCCAGTCGAACGAGGGTTCGAAACTCGAATTCCTGTTTTTGTTTAAAATTTGTCGGAACATAGGCCCGAAACCTGGATTAAGGATTTTTTTTCGAATATGGGGCAATTTTTCGGCCGAAATTGGGCCCGATACTCGAATTCCTGGTTCGTTAAAAATTCGGCAATTTTTCGGGCGCACGTGCGTCCGTAACTCGAATTCGGAATTTTTTTGAAAATTCGGCAATTTTCCATTCGAACGTGGGCCCCGGATCTCGAATTCCGGACTTTCCTCGAAATTTCGTGAACTTATCGGGCGAACGTGTGCCGGAAACTCGAATTCATGATTTTTTTTTCAAATATTGGGCCATTTTTCGGACGAATGTGGGTCCGAAACCCGAATTCCGGATTTTTCGTAAATTCGGTTATTTTTCGGGCCAACGCGTGCCCGAAACTCGAATTCTAGATTTTTTGCGAAGTTTCGTCCATTTATCGGCCGAATGTGCGCCCGAAACTCGAATTCCGTAATTTTTCGAAAATTCGGCCATTTTTCGGCCGAACTTGCGCCAGAAATTCGAATTCTGGATTTTTTTTCCAAATTTCATCTATTCTTAGCAGTATGTGGGCCGGAACTCGAATTCCGGATTTTTTCGAAATTTCGTCCATTTTTAGGCCGAACGCATGCTCCGAAACTCAAATTCTGGATTTTTCGAAAATTTAGCCATTTTTCGGCCGAACGTGGGTCCGAAAGTCGAATTCCTGATATTTTGAAAATTTGGCCGAACATAGGCCCGAAACCCGAATTTTGATTTTTTTTCGAAAATGGGGCCATTTTTCGGCCGAAAGTGGGCCCGATACTCGAATTCATGGTTCGTTAAAAATTCGGTAATTTTTCGGCCGAACGTGCGTCCGAAACTCGAATTCCGAATTTTTTCGAAAACTCGGCAATTTTCCGGTCGAACGTTTGCCCGAAACTCGAAATCCGGACTTTCTCGAAATTTCGTCAACTTATCGGGCGAACGTGTGCCGGAAACTCGAATTTAGGATTTTTTCGAATTTTGGGCCATTTTTCGGCCGAACGTGGGTCCGAAACCCGAATTCCGTATTTTTAAAAAATTCGGTCATTTTTCGGCCTAACGCGTGCCCGAAACTCGAATTCCAGATTATTTGCGAAGTTTCGTCCATTTATCGGGCGAACGTGTGCCCCGAAACTGGAATTCCGTATTTTTTCGAATATTCGGCCATTTTTCGGCCGAACGTGTGCCCAAAACTCGAATTTCGAATTTTTGTTTCAAAATTTCGTCTTTTTTGGGGCCAAACGGGTTCCCGAAATTCTAATTCTGGATTTTATTCGGAAATTCGGTCTTTTTTTTCGGCCGAACGTTGGGCCGAAACTCGACTTCCGGATTTTTTCGAAATTTTGGCCAATTTTCGAGCGAACGTGGGCATGAAACTCGAATTTCGGATTATGTTGAAATTTCGGCAACTTATCGGCAGAACGTGTGCCCGAAACGCGAATTCCGGATTTTTCCGAAAATTTAGCCTTTTTCGGACAAAAGTTTCCCCGATACTCGAATTCCGGGTTTGTCGAAATTTCGGCCAAACGTGCGCCCGAAATTTCGTCTATTTTAGCCGTACGAGGGCCCGGAACTCGAATTCCGGATTTTTTCCAAATTTCGTCCATTTTTAGGCCGAACGCATGTCCCGAAAGTCAAATTCCGGATTTTTCGAGAATTTAACTATTTTTCGGCCGAACGTGGGTCCGAAACTCGAATTCCTGATTTTTTTGAAAATTTGGCCGAACACAGGGCCGAAACCCGAATTCAGGATTTTTTTCGAAAATTGGGGCATTTTTCGGTCTAAAGTGGGCCCGATACTCGAATTTCTGGTTCGTTAAAATTCGTCAATTTTCCGGTCGAACGTGGGTCCGAAACTCGAATTCCGGACTTTCTCGAAATTTCGTCAACTGATCGGGCGAATGTGTGCCGGAAACTCAAGTTTAGGATTTTTTCGAAATTTGGGCCATTTTTCGGCCGAACGTGGGTCCGAAACCAGAATTTCGGATTTTTCAAAAATTCGGTCATTTTTCGGCCCAACGCGTTCCCGAAACTCGAATTCCAGATTTTTTGCGAAGTTTCGTCAATTTATCGGGCGAACGTGTGCCCGAAACTCGAATTCCGGAATTTTTCGAACATTTGGTTATTTTTTCGGCTGAACGTGTGCCCCGAAACTGGAATTCCGGATTTTTTCGAATATTCGGCCATTTTTCGATCGAACGTGGGGCCAAAACTTGAATTCCGAATTTTTGTTTCAAAATTTCGTCTTTTTTTTGGGCCAAACGGGTACCCGAAATTCGAATTCTGTATTTTTCGGAAATTCGGCAATTTTTCGGCCGAACGTTGGGCCCAAAACTCGAATTTCGAATTTTTTTGAAAACTCGGCAATTTTCCAGTCGAACGTGGGCCCGAAAACTCGAATTCCGGACTTTCTCGAAATTTCGTCAACTTATCGGGCGAACGTGTGCCGGAAACTCGAATTCAGGATTTTTTTTCAAATATTGGGCCATTTTTCGGACGAATGTGTGTCCGAAACCCGAATTCCGGATTTTTCGTAAATTCGGTCATTTTTCGGGCCAACGCGTGCCCGAAACTCGAATTCTAGATTTTTTGCGAAGTTTCGTCCATTTATCGGCCGAACCTGTGCCCGAAACTCGAATTCCATAATTTTTCGAAAATTCGGCCATTTTTCGGCCGAACGTGCGTCCGAAATTCGAATTCTGGATTTTTCAAAAATTCGGCCATTTTTCGGCCGAACGCATGCTCCGAAACTCAAATTCTGGATTTTTCGAAAATTTAGCCATTTTTTCGGCCGAACGTGGGTCCGAAACTCGAATTCCTGATTTTTTTGAAAATTTGGCCGAACATAGGCCCGAAACCCGAATTCTGATTTTTTTTTTGAAAATGGGGCCATTTTTTCGGCCGAAAGTGGGCCCGATACTCGAATTCATGGTTCGTTAAAAATTTGGTAATTTTTCGGCCGAACGTGCGTCCGAAACTCGAATTCCGAATTTTTTCGAAAACTCGGCAATTTTCCGGTCGATCGTGGGCCCGAAACTCGAAATCCGGTCTTTCTCTAAATTTCATCAACTTATCGGGCGAACGTGTGCCGGAAAATCGAATTTAGGATTTTTTCGAATATTCGGCCATTTTTCCGGCCGAACGTGGGTCCGAAACCCGAATTTCGAATTTTTCTTTGAAAATTTCGTCTTTTTTTTTGGCCCAACGGGTACCTGAAACTCGAATTCCGGATTTCTTCGAAAATTCGTCCATCTTTCCGTCGAACGTGGGCCCGAAACTCGAATTATGCATTTTTTTAAAATTCAGCCGAACATACGCCCGAAACCCGAATTCAGGATTTCTTTCGAAAATTGGGCCATTTTTGACCGAACGTGGGCCCGAAACTCAAATTCTGGTTTTTTTTCGAAAATTGGGATATTTTTCGGTCGAACGTGGGCCCGAAACTCGAATTCCGGACTTTGTCGAAATTTCGTCAACTTATCGAGCGAATGTGTGCCAGAAACTCGAATTCATGATTTTCTCGAAATTTGGGCCATTTTTCGGCCGAACAAGGGTCAGAAACCCGAATTCCGGATTTTTCAAAAATTCGGCCATTTTTCGGCCCAACGCGTGCCCGAAACTCAAATTTAAGATTTTTTACGAAGTTTCGACCATTTATCGGGCGAACGTATGCCCGAAAGTCGAATTTCGGAATTTTTGGAAAATTTGGGCCATTTTTGGCCGAACGTGCGTCCGAAACTCGAATTCGGAATTTTTTCGAAAACTCGGCAATTTTCCGGTCGAACGTGGGCCCGAAACTTGAAATCCGGACTTTCTCGAAATTTCGTCAACTTATCGGGCGAACGTGTGCCGGAAACTCGAATTTAGGATTTTTTCGAATTTTGGGCCATTTTTTCGGCCGAACGTGGGTCCGAAACCCGAATTCCGGATTTTTCAAAAATTCGGTCATTTTACGGCCTAACGCGTGCCCGAAACTCGAATTCCCGATTTTTTGCGAAGTTTCGTCCATTTATCGGGCGAAAGTGTGCCCGAAACACGAATTCCGAAATTTTTGGAACATTTGGTTATTTTTCGGCCGAACGTGTGCCCAAAACTCGAATTCCGAATTTTCGTTTCAAAATTTTCGTCTTTTTTGGGGCCAAACGGGTTCCCGAAATTCTAATTCTGGATTTTTTTCGAAAATTCGGTCTTTTTTCGGCCGAAAGTTGGGCCGAAACTCGACTTCCGGATTTTTTCGAAATTTTGGCCAATTTTCGAGCGAACGTGGGCATGAAACTCGAATTTCGGATTTTGTCGAAATTTCGGCAACTTATCGGCAGAACGTGTGCCCGAAACGCGAATTCCGGATTTTTCCGAAAATTTAGCCTTTTTCGGACAAAAGTGTCCCCGATAATCGAATTCCGGGTTTGTCGAAATTTCGGCCATTTTTCGGCCGAACGTGGGTCCGAAACCAAAATTCCGGATTTTTCAAAAATTCGGTCATTTTTCGGCCCAACGCGTTCCCGAAACTCGAATTCTATATTTTTTGCGAAGTTTCGTCCATTTATCGGCCGAACGTGTGCCCGAAAACACGAATTCCCGTAATTTTTCGAAAATTCGGCCATTTTTCGGCCGAACGTGCGTCCGAAATTCGAATTCTGGATTTTTCGAAAATTCGGCCATTTTTAGGGCCGAACGCATGCTCCGAAACTCAAATTCTGGATTTTCGAAAATTTAGCCATTTTTCGGCCGAACGTGGGTCCGAAACTCGAATTCCTGATTTTTTTGAAAATTTGGCCGAACATAGGCCCGAAACCCGAATTCTGATTTTTTTTCGAAAACTCGGCAATTTTCCGGTCGATCGTGGGCCCGAAACTCGAAATCCGGACTTTCTCGAAATTTCGTCTACTTATCGGGCGAACCTGTGCGGAAAATCGAATTTAGGATTTTTTCGAATTTTGGGCCATTTTTCGGCCGAACGTGGGTCCGAAACTCGATTCCGGATTTTTCAAAAATTCGGTCATTTTTCGGCCTAACGCGTGCCCGAAACTCGAATTCCAGATTTTTTGCGAAGTTTCGTCCATTTATCGGGCGAACGTGTGCCCCGAAACTGGAATTCCGTATTTTTTCGAATATTCGGCCATTTTTCGGCCGAACGTGGGCCCAAAACTCGAATTCCGAATTTTTGTTTCAAAATTTTGTCTTTTTTTGGGCCAAACGGGTTCCCGAAATTTGAATTCTGGATTGTTGCAGAAATTCGGTCTTTTTTCGGCCGAACGTTTGGCCGAAAACTCGAATTTCGGATTTTTTCGAAAATTCGGCCATTTTTCGGCCGAACGTGGGCCCAAAACTCGAATTCCGAATTTTTATTTCAAAATTTCGTCTTTTTTTGGGCCAAACGGGTACCCGAAATTCGAATTCTGGATTTTTTTCGTAAATTCGGCCATTTTTCGGCCGAACGTTGGGGCGAAACTCGAATTCCGGTTGTTTTTGAAAATTAGGCCATTTTTCGAGCGAACGTGGGCCCGAAACTCGAATTTCGGTTTTTTTTTGAAAACTCGGCAATATTTCGGCCGAACTTGTGCCCCGAAATTGGAATTCCGGATTTTTCCGAATATTCGGGCCATTTTTCGGCCGAACGTGGGCCCAAAACTCGAATTTCGAATTTTTCTTTTTAAATTTCGTCTTTTTTTTGGCCCAACGGGTACCTGAAACTCGAATTCCGGATTTCTTCGAAAATTCGGCCATCTTTCCGTCGAACGTGGACCCGGAACTCGAATTCTGCATTTTTTCGAAATTCGGCCATTTATCGGTCGAACGTGGGCCCGAAACTCGAATTCTGCATTTTTTTGAAAAGTCGGCCGATCATACGCCTAAAATACGAATTCAGGATTTCATTCGAAAATTGGGCCATTTTTGACCGAACGTGGGCCCGAAACTCGAATTCCGATTTTTTAATCGAAAATTGGGACATTTTTCGGCCGAACGTGGGTTCGAAACCCGAATTTCGAATTTTTCAAAAATTCGGTCATTTTTCGGCCTAACGCGTGCCCGAAACTCGAATTCCAGATTTTTTGCGAAGTTTCGTCCATTTATCGGGAGAACGTGTGCCCGAAAATCGAATTCCGGATTTTTTCGAAAATTTGTTCATTTTTGACCGAACGTAGGCCCGAAACCCGAATTCAGGATTTTGTTCGAAAATTGGGCCATTTTTCGGCCGAAAGTGGGCTCGATAGTCCAATTCCTAGTTCGTTAAAAATTCGGCAATTTTTCGGCCGCACGTGCGTCCGTAACTCGAATTCCGAATTTTTTCGAAAACTCGGCAATTTTCCGATCGATACGTGGGCCCGAAACTCGAATTCCGGACTTTCTCGTTATTTCGTCAACTTATAGGGCGAACCTGTGCCCGAAACACGAATTCAGGATTTTTTCGAAATTTGAGCCATTTTTCGGACGAACGTTGGTCCGAATCCCGAATTCCGGATTTTTCGAAAATTCAGTCATTTTTCGGGCCAACGCATGCCCGAAACTCGAATTCCAGATTTTTTGCGAAGTTTCGTTCATTTATCGGGTGAACGTGCGCCCGAAACTCGAATTCCGGAATTTTTCGATAATTTGGTTATATTTCGGCCGAACGAGGGACCAAAACTCGAATTCCAAATTTTTGTTTTAAAATTTCGTCTTTTTTTGGGCCAAACGGGTACCCGAAATTCGAATTCTGGATTTTTTCGGAAATTCGGCAATTTTTCGGCCGAACGTTGGGCGGAAACTAGAATTTCAGATTTTTTCGAAATTTTGGCCATTTTCCGAGCGAACGTGGGCATGAAATTCAAATTTCGGATTTTGTCGAAATTTCGGCAACTCATCGGCCGAACGTGTGCCCGAAATTCGAATTCCGGATTGTTTTTTGCAAATTTTGTTTATTTTTAGCCGTTCGTGGGCCCGGAACTCGAATTCCGGATTTTTTTGAAATTTAGTTTATTTTTATGCCGAACGCATGCCCCGAAACTCAAATTCCGGATTTTTCGAAAATTTAGCCATTTTTCGGCCGAACGTGGGTCCGAAACTCGAATTCTTGATTTTTTTGAAAATTTGGCCGAACATAGGCCCGAAACCCGAATTCAGGATTTTTTTCGAAAATTGGGCCATTTTTCGGCCGAACGTTGGCCCGATACTCGAATTCCTGGTTCGTTAAAAATTCGGCAATTTTTCGGCCGAACGTGCGTCCGTAACTCGAATTCCGAATTTTTTCGAAAACACGGCAATTTTCCGGACGAACGTGGGCCCGAAACTCGAATTCCGGACTTTCTCGAAATTTCGTCAACTTATCTGGCGAACGTGTGCCCGAAACTCGAATTCTGGATTTTTTCGAATATTAGGCCATTTTTCGGCCGAACGTGGGCGCAAAACTCGAATTCCGAATTTTTTTTTCAAAATTTAGTCTTTTTTTTGGGCCAAACGGGTACCCGAAATATGAATTCTGGATTTTATAGGAAATTCGGCCATTTTTCGGTCGAACGAGGGACCGAAACTCGAATTACGGATTTTTTCGAAAATTTGGCCATTTTTCGAGCGAACGTAGGCATGAAACACGAATTTCGGATTTTTACGAAATTTCGGCAACTTATCGGCCCAACATGTGCCCGAAACGCGAATTCC